>JASANB010002607.1:0-30961 GCA_030248155.1 Sabatieria punctata
TGTTTGAGTAGAGTCCATCTATTTGTTTTTGGATCGAACACCTCCACTGTTTTCTATCTTTTTCACTATATCCACCAACAGCAAACAGTCGAGTCCCATCCGATAACAAACTGAAGTACCATCTGTCCTTATTCATTGATGCAATTTGAGTCCAAGTGTTGCTGACTGGGTCGTAGCGCTCACACGAGGGAATGTCATAAAATCCACCACACACATAGATGTGGCCGTTAAGCACTGTGGCTGAGTAGGAACTATCGTTTTGTATGCATGGAAGCGACGGCTGTCCAAGAATTTGACGTGGGAAAGTAGCTCTCCACTGCACTCAGACTTCCTCGATAATTCTTCCCTCCGATGGCGTAGATCTGTCCCTCAACTGCCACCAATGCCAGTTCGTCTCTCTCAGTTGCCATCGAGGCAGTTGACTGCCAGTTGTTTTGGTGCAACCGCTCACACGATGACAGATCTTTCTTACTATTAACTTCTTCTTCTCCACCACACACATACAGCATTCTACCTAGAGCAGTGCTGGCATGTCCAACTCGACGTTGTTGCATGTGAGGAGCATTGGAGAGTCGGTTGGTTGCGGGGTCAAATGTGAGCACACTCTTCACTACTCTGCTTCGCCGCGTCTCCTCCAATGATGTAGACAGTTCCATTCAAGAACTCAGAAGTGTGGTATCGTCTGGTCTGAGGCAGTTGAACGTTGACCAGGGAGTTTTTGTCTGGATTGTCTGGGTAATAGACTTCCATCGATCTCTCTGCTTCATCATCCCAACCGCCACTGATCAGGAAGCCAAAGGGAACAGCTGAAAGAAGGAGAATGGAGGGTTGGTAGAAGACTGACTGTAAACGGAGTTAAACACGGTTATTTCTTGGTATTTAGCATTGCACCCATTCCATTGATCAGGGTGCAATTACTGTATCTCAGTAAACATTCAAACGCACATGATACTAAGATTGACTGAATATAGTAAACTATCCATAAAGCAGGTTTAGCCTTAGAGGGCTAGGGACCGGAAGTTTTGGCAGTTGGCATGACACGTATATTGAATAAACGGATAAAATTCGCAATTTTAAGCAGTCGAATAGCGTTTTAACAGCTAAAAACAAATATAAAAATGAGAAAAAAAGCTGCAAAAAGTCACGGATTTCCTTGAATTTCAATCAATCGCGAAAAGGTCAAATTCGGTTAGCGAAGCCCTTTAAGTGGATTTTAAGCTAAAATTAGTGATTTTCTGGCCAAGTTCATTTAGTAGACTTCATAATGTACTAAGGGAAAGTTGTGGTTACCGAGCTAGTTAGAAAGGTCAATCCCTCACCCCTGAAGACAGTTTAGGACGCCCCAACCACAAAACACAAGTACTATTTATTTAGTAGTGCCTCCAGTACTACTGTAACAAACTACAGTAGCTAAAAATCACCAATTCTTAGCTTTGATTCGCTTTAAATGGTCTCTGGTAAAGCTAATTTGCCCTTTCTGTCATTATCATTGTTTTAGCTCTTAGTGCTATTTAGCTGCTTAAAATAGTGATTTTCGGACCCCCCTCCCAACAAAATCGCCTTGCGTCGTTTCTTGGCGACCCCCATACTGCAACGTCGTTTTCGGGTTACCCCCCCCCCCCGATAAAAAGGGCAGTACATACAGCACTGTAACGTTTTGTTGTTACCATACAACGCAATTAATTGAATAAACCCTACAACCACTCTGTGAAGTTTTCTGTTAGTAGAAACGCTGGTCAGAATGTGGATAAATCGAAAATAGTGTAACTGAAAGTACCCTAAAATTCCGAAAAAAGCGACGTCGTTTTTTCACTAAACCACTCACCCTCCTGGTGCGTCGTCTATCGTCGATTTCAGGCGACCCCCGCTGGAACGACAACGACGTCATTTATGGACGGCCCCAAAGAACCGCAAGAACATTGCCTAAGATTAAAAAAAACAGATGAACAAATAGTCTTTGTACAAACGAACACAAATTTGGTAAAGATTTGGTGAGAGTTCTGCAAAATCAACCTGCAATAGCATCTCGTTTTTCCGAAAATACGCGCCCAAACATATGTGTGAGGGGAGATCGCAAATTGGACAGAATTAACAAAAAACTGAAAGAAAAACAGACAGGCTGAGGTTTTTTCGGAAAAATATCCATCTTTGGTGTATTTTATGATTTTCATACAGAAAATCGAGTTTTGATTGTAAAATATAGATTTTCCACCTGCAAGACCTGACTGGTCTTATAACTGGTGCAAAAATGTAACTCCCAATTTAGGCAATATCCGGTTATAAGACCCAGTCATTTAGGTCCAGTAGTTGTCAAACATTACCCATTGATGTGGTAGGTGGAGTGGTTGTTGTAGTAGGTGGAGTGGTTGTAGTGGTTGTTGTAGTAGGTGGAGTGGTTGTTGTAGTAGGTGGAGTGGTTGTAGTGGTTGTTGTGGTTGGTGGAGTGGTTGTAGTGGCTGTTGTAGTAGGTGGAGTGGTTGTTGTGATAGGTGGAGTGGTTGTTGTAGTAGGTGGAGTAGTGGTTGTTGTTGTGGTTGTTGCTGTGGTTGTGTACTCGAGTTCACCTAAAAGCTCACCAATAGTGCTAACACACAACCAATCCCAAATGACCTATGCAGTCGTTTTCATATCTGTTTCGTTATTTATCAACTTGAGCTGGAGTTTTTTTTCCGCGATTTCGGAGAAAACCAGCAAAAAACTGAAAAAACGAAAAAAAAACTGAAAAAAAACAAGCCAGGGTTTTTTTGCAAAAATATCCATCTCCATCCCTGCCTACACTACACTTACCTTACATGGCTACCTTACTGTTTTCAGTACACATTCAATGTAGTTCATTTCATAATAACTTTGTGCCGATGGCTTTTTCACTGAACTGTGATAAATTAGTAGATTTTCGAATTTTTTTCTTTGATTTTCTTAAAAATAACGAAAAATCTTCTAAAAACAAACTATTTCTAAATACAGCAAAATCTAGTAGAATGTTGAAGAATAACTAGAAGAATCTAAGAACTATTGTCCAAAATTTGCTCATTTTAATGCAGGAATTTTTGCAAATTCGGGGGTGGGGGCACTTGGAAAAAGTTACGTCATTTTTTCGCTTTTAGAGGGAGGTTTGGAAAATGATGAGAACCGATGACAAGGAGGACGGGGGCTCGAAAAATGGCCAAAAATCGATGATGTCACTTTTGCAGGGCCCTAAGCTTACTTTTCGGTTTTAAAAAGCGTCAAAACCTAAAACAAGCCCACCGGCTTATTTACGGAAAAACGAAGTACTAAAATTTTGATTTACTACATATTAGCGCTTTCTGGTGTTTTATTCTATATTTACTTTCTATTAGTGCTCAATTTTACTATTCACTATTATTTTACTATTAGTGAGATATCAGGTTTCAGTACAGTATAGAATATAAGTTTTGTTTTACCATACTACAGTAAAATAGGACTGTAATGCATGGAAAACGACTGTTTTTGGTCAACCCACTCCCCAGAAGGTCGACCAACTGAAATCCTATTTCAGCCAAACCTCTCACTCTCTGAATGGACGAGATAGATAGAGTGTAGACGCTCGTGATAGAACAGTAACTGTACCTTCTTTCGTTCTGTTAATAACAGTGAACTCAAGTCTGACCATGCGGTCTTGCCGAGTGTCGTAGACCCACAGAGGACTCGTCCAACCTGCAGATCCTGAACAGAACTTATGTAGCATACCAATCATCTACACCGGTACCACGGGCCCCGAACGTGGGGGTGCCATATATGGTGCAACTAGCCTAGGTACCGGTACCATAAACGGCGTTAGTCCCTGACTGTGTGTGTATACTGTATATATATGTATATATGTCAGGTCAATTGGTTTTTAACACAACATCAGTAATGGACGTGGTACCAGGTGGATAGTGCAGGTGTCTCAAAAAGGAACCATTTCTTCAACTGCATCAAAACTTTAACTGAAATTCAAATTATGTTTACACCCATGTTCCAAGTGTCAGTGAAGGTGGTGAAGGTTTGCCGAAACTACATTGCACAGCGAAAAGAAATGGCTTCATTCCAGATACCTGCATCAGGTACAAGCAGACACAACTGTCTTACCCTGTCTCGTTCCTGTGGTGTGTGAGTTGTTGGCCACCCGACAAAGCGCACACAATCTGAAAGTTATGACTGTGATGATAGTAAGCCAGATGCAAATTCAACTACATAGAATTCTGAGTATTATTTTGAACTAAGTTTGAATCTCGAAGATGACAATGTTGAAATCTTAATCATTTTTAAGGAAAATGGTCTGAAAGGTATGTGCAGATGTACAGTTAAAGCCCAGATCTAACAGAGGTGAGACGGTGCAGTTGGAGCTGTTGATACCGACCGATAGCAAACAATCCAGTTGGATGGCAGAGTCAGAAGAAGCTCTTACTGATTCTGACTGATAAATGGACTGTCTATAATTTACTGCTACTCTAAAAAGGACCTGCTTTGGGGCCGCCCATAAACGTACTGCACAATCGATCACCAGCTGTTTTCTAATCGATGTGATGGATGCTGAACTTGTTCTATCTAGTCGGTCTTGTATGATTGATCAGTGTTGTTGACCCAGACCGGTTGCTGATTCAACCTTTAAACCAACTACCCGCCCACTCTTTCCACAACTGAGTGACGCCATTGCAAACGCATGTAAATGCATGCTGATGGCTCCCTATATGGCGCTAATATTACGTTTTAAGTCACTCTTGTTAGAGAACGTTTGGTCTGTTGACATGTGCACATCACCCGAATGTTTCACATAAAAGACAGATTAGTGAGAACCAAACAGAACCAGAGTGATGCAGGGCTAGCTAGGAAGGCCAACCCCAGTGGCGTATCCAGGATTTTGGAAAGGGGGGTGTAAAATTTTGAAAGTGCCTGGTTGGGCCGCTGCCCAACCAGGGTAAGAAAATTTAGGAAAATTAGCCTTCAAAAACGCGTTTAAAACGCATTCCGAGCTTAAAATTAACAGAAATTACAAGTTTTAGTAATTTATAATGGCCTGGTTGGGCTTCTGACCGACCAGGGCGAGAAAATTTTGAAAATTTAGCCTTCAAAAACGCATTTAGAAAGCAATCTGAGCACAAAATAGACAGTTTTAGTACATAAGTCATTAGTTTCTTATATTTTTGACAGACTTTTTCTTCCTACCTCCACCGCAAAGGGGGGTGTACCCACCCTACACCCCCCTGGATACGCCACTGACCAACCCTAACCGTCCACACAGTTAATCGACCCCCAATATCACTTGGTAATTGATACAAGTGCTGGGAGCCGCTGCAGTACTAACGCTGTCTGCGTCTGTGGCGTAGTGGTGAGCAATGTCGGCTCCCATGCGGCCAGCGTGTGACACATAGTGGGGTTCGGCCCCGGTGATTGCCTTGCATGTGGCCCTTCGGGGTTATTACTGCGTTTGTGGTGTACACGTGCATTGTAAGTAAAGTTTTTCTAGTAAAGTTTTTAACAAACGAACTAGTTCATAAATCACCGTTTTTTTGCTTAAAGTCCATTTTGCTAATGATAGCGCGTTTCAGTGGTTACTATTAAAGACAAATGCGTTTTCAGCATACATTGTATAGCTGGCTGGGCCCCGGATGCCTGGCAGGTTACACAAAAACAGATTTTCGGGTGTTTTAAAGGTTTTTAAAATTTTTGGACCAATTGCCCCACTGAAACCGACCTGACTACTAGTCTACTACCCTACACATCTCCGCGACCAGTTAGATGTATGAACAGGCTTTCCAAAGTACCATGAGCCCGAAGCAGGACTATTAGGCGATGCCGATTAGGCGATGCCGATTAGGCGACGCCGATTAGGCGATTTAGCGGTACTATTAGGCGACGGTACTATTAGGCGACAGAAATAATTTTTTTCTATAAGTCCGTACGGCAACATAGGTCACCACTAAAACATAGCACAACAATGCAAACAGCACAACAGCAAATAAAACAAAATTTAACAAAGTAGAAAAGCAATTTCAAGGACTAATTTAAAAAATAGGTGCAACACCATGGATGGATAAATTCCAACTCACTGAGCACTCATTAGTAGAGTAGAAAACATTTCTGCAGATGTCGCCATACATGGACCGCCAGGGGTCCGGGGGGTTGCCCCACACCTCAACTTGGGCTCTACCTCCCAAACGACCCCAATCACCCACCTGAATCCGACTGTTGTTCCTGACCCCACACACTGAAATCGCCGCGGCCCTCCCCAAACCGGCAGGTCCACCCTCAAATTTTCGGGTTTTGACTACCCCCAACCCATTTTTCCGGCCCATGTATGCATGTCGCAGAACATAAAGCGCCAGATGGATGGACGCGCCGCATCAAATTCTCGCTGCGAAACTCTGTGAGCTGCTTCCGCAAGTTATTGGTGCGTCGTGCATCGTCTGCATCCAAAGTGCGTTAATGAACATAGCAACCCAAAAAATATGTGGCCGACCCGACGGCCGCTCGCGTGCTCGACGCAAGCTGGGGAATAGGGGCAAGTGCCAGGATCTGAGTTAGAAACAGTCAGGACAGGTGGCTTGGTTAGCTATAAGTTAACGGGTTGTACTATTATCTATTAATGTTTTTTGTCGCCTAATAGTACCATCGCCTAATCGGCGTCGCCTAATCGGCATCGCCTAATCGGCCTCGCCTAATAGTACCGTACCGCCATGAGCCTCAGAATTTGAGGTATAGGGAAAATAGAATATAACTTACAGTGCAACGAGAAAGTAGTGGAAGGTCATCGTGCAGAATTCGACTGCGGCAGCTCGACTGTGTCGGTGGGTAGAAGTGGTGTGACTGGCAAGCAGTGCAGTTTAACTGAGAAAACCAGTCTGCCCACACACTCGAAAGAGACGCTTTTCTGTGTCTTATCGATGAGATGGAAAGAATGTGACCTTTTCAACAAGTCCGTTTTGCTTGATGGATGAGCGCTGACTGAATTTGATTAGAGAGATGCAAGTTCTGCGAGTAATTGAGAGCGCGGCAATGGTTTTTCTTTCAACATTGAACTGGGCTAGTGAAATAACGACATAGTTGTCATCTACGGTCGCACAGACAGAAAAGGTTCTTTGGGACGGCTTAAGGTCAACACGTATTTTTGTAGATTCCTTCATTTAAGGCAGGTATTTCTCTCTGGCTAAGACGTTAAGAGCCGGTCTCTGACTCAATCGACCCTTGGTATTTAAAGTTGAATTTTTTACTTTCGCCGATTTAACCCAAACTTGGTGTGTTAATAGGACGGACCCAATGAGTTATCCTTGAGTCCAGAAGGATAACTTGACTCGACGCTCCAACTTGAAGATATACGCTCCCAAAGTTATAGGAGTTGCGATCTAATATTTTGGAGTTTTTCTACACATTTATGCATAAAATCCACCACTCAAATTGAAAAAAATCGAAAAAACGTTTTTTTATCCTCTTTGACCCCGGAAAACCTCAAACCCCGCGGTTGCACATGTTTTCATTTCATAATTTTGTAGCGCCATTAATTCCTTGTCCAGTTACTGGAATGTTGTGTACTCAATGCACACATTCTGGACAATGTTACGCGTACTCAAGCAAAAATGAGCGCTCGCTAAATCTGTCTGCGGCAGGTCTAAAATGTGTCCGTTTTTAAGTCCGCGGCAGTCAAAAAATTTGTCCGAATGTGTGTCCGGCTGTCCAAGACACAAGAATTTTTTAATGTCCAGCCGGACACGCGTGTCCGGCCGGACAAATGAGTGTCCGCCTGGACAAAACTTTTAGTTAGCCACCGGTGGCTAATATGAACCTTAAGGAGTTATTCTATCATACAACACATGTATAAACGAAATGCAACCGCGGCATGAGCCTTTGGCTTAGGCTCAGATTTGGATATCTGGGTGGTCGGGACCCTTATTCAGTGGATCCATGGTGGGGGGAGCATATGGACCAAGAATCCATCCATAGAACAGAAAACAACTGGCGTTAGTAAGCCATAAGCGCAACACAAGATCCACACGACTCAGGCGCATTCAGCAGTGCCGTGGCGATTGCCTTTGCGCGGGTGTAGTTATTGGCTAGTTGGGCTTTGGAGCTAAAAAGTTGATATCCTGTTCTTTACATCTTGGATACTGACTCCAATAACTACACCTGTATTCATATATCCACTAGGGTTCCGACGATATATCGATATCGATATCGAAAAGTCGATATATCGACCCTTTTTCCAATATCGATATCGATATCGATATCGCGATATTTTGCATCGATATTTTCGATATTTTTGGTCCTGAAAAGTAGGAAAAAACAGAACTGGCACCAAGTTTATTTCCCTGGAATAGTGTCAAAACCTAACAGTGGCATGATTGCTCTCAGAAACGTCAATTTCTTGGCATTCTCAGCTTTCAGACAGCAACAGTTAGGTTCTTAAATGTCTGCAGCAACACTGAAGAGCTGCTCACTCTACTGTACACACTTGAAGCAGGAGGGCAGAAGCAGACATGGGCTAGCATTTCGGCTGAGGGGTGGTAAATTTTTAAATCCTGGGGAGGCAACGCCGGCTGATGGGTGGTTGAAAGGATGACAAAAAGTCCGATTTTCTACTAAAGTCAAGGATTGTGTCCTATTTGTGATTAAAATAAGATAAAATACAGCTATTCTGTCTGGGCTCATTTATTCCTAATGAGGGTGGGGCATCGGCCTGAGGGGTCAACCTTTTCATTGAAGGGCTTCAGAAGGGCAACTACCTTTCTTAGATTCTCTACTTAATTTATATCAGACCGCTGATTGCATCAGTGCTTGACTGATAACCAGTGAGAGCAGTTTGTTCTTTCAAATCTTGAGATTTTCTTGCATAACTATAAATATCGATATCGATCGATATTGAGTTGAAAATATCGATATCGATATCGAATATCGACGAATTTTGATATCGTCGGAACACTAATATCCACTATTGTGATAGGGGATACTTTGCAGAGATATATATATATATATAGAAAGGAGAGTTCTAGAAAGCCCCGCCCACTGACCAATAGGAGGCGAGGCACAGAATGTTCTAGAAAGAATAAAGGCGCGCTGTACATAGAATGTTCTGGAAACAGGCGCCGACAATAAACAATTAGACCACGCCTACTTAATATACGCGCCAACCAATCAGCACCCTACAGAGTGTAAAGTTCCTACAGTAGGTCTATCCATCGTGATCATTGACGACACTCCCCAGACGGCCAGGTGTCAGCAACCCGTGTGCTGAGTTCTGTGGTTGATGCTGGTTGGCACTGATGGGGCAGCCACCGTGGAGCGTTGGCGGCCCTGAGACTACGGCATCAATAAGGGGGACGGGAGGGGTTGAGGCCTGTGGAACAAAGGCTCGTCTTCTTCACAGGAAAAATCTTGATCAATTTTGCACTAAAAGATGTTTGAGTGCACTTTCTTGACTCAAATTTTACACGTTTTGTCTCTAAAGTTCTGAATAACCTCATATCATGATCAAATTCAGCAACTATTTGGCACCAACATCAGTCAGTTACAAAATCTTGGCATCATTCATGGAAAAGTGGACCTTATGACTAGTAAAATCATAGTAAAATAATAGTAAAATGAGTAAAATTATTAGTAAAACTAAAATTAGTAAAATCGGAGCTGCTTGGTAGTAAAACAAAAATTAATATTAAATTGAAAAACTGGATTTGTAGCAAATTTAGTAAATAGTAAAATAAAAATCCACTAGTAAAATAACAGTAGTTCGAGGGAGAGGCACGAGGGTGGAATCCATAACTGGGTCCTTTGCAAAAGCCATTGCCAGTATAGTGGCACCATCAGCTGGAGTTTTTTCGGTGGAACCAGAATGACCAGAGAGGATTAACAGACCAGAATGACCAGAGAGGATACAGATTAAACTGTCTTGAGGGGTGAGATTGACCTTTCTAACTGGGATGGTAACCACAACCTCCCTTACTACATTAGCCAAAAAACATACGGTCATCCGCCGAAGGGGGAGGGGGTTGGGGGTCTCGCGCCGGCCGGGGGGTCTGAGCCAAAATTTTGGGAGGGGGTTGGGCACTAAAAAACGCTCAAAAATCGCAAAAAAATCGCAGTTTTTTGGCCAAAAATCGGTAATTTGGGCTGAAATACAGCCAAAAAGTGCTGTTTTGCAGGCGATTTTGGCAATTTTTGTTTCTGAAATTGTAAAAAATTGCAAAAATTTGCTCAAAAATTGACTTGCCAGAAAAATCGGTGGGGGCGGGGTGGGGTCGGCGAAATCGTCTCGGGGGGTGGCATCCCAGGGGTCTGGCCAAAGTCGGGTGGGGGCAGACCCCCAGACCCCCTGTTACATGTATGCAAAAAACATACGTACATTTATTTCCTTCCTTTTGGTGTGAAGTTAGATTTCAAAAATATGCAATTTCAATTGAACAAACACAGAATTAAAATTTGCATTGCATACAGTTCATTTTAGGATTTTTCCGCGCTATTCGATTGCTACTACCTACCAGCAAATTTGGAAAAATAATAACGAAAATTAATTTATGTATGGCTGGAATCTTAGTCGTTACGACGTTACGGAAATTAATTTACTTAACACGTTACAGCAAGAAATTAGCCCTTTAAGAGTCAGTCTCTAGGCCAATCGAGTTTCAGTATTCAGACCCAAAAATGAAACTTTGGCGTGGAGGGCTCAAAGTTGGAGGACTAATATGTATGGATAGGTTATATAACCACCGCAAAGGAAATCCCGATTCGACGCTCCACGCTCGAGATACGGCCTTCTGAAAATCGGTCCGCTTAACTATGAGACCAAAATTTCAAAATCGAATTTCTAGCGCACTAATCAGTGTTGGGACTTAAAAATTGCGGGTTTAGGGTAACTTTTAGAGTACTTTCAGAATCAACGGTCGAATTCCATTTTCAATGAAAAAAATTTTTTTCGACCCCCTTTGGAGCCCCCTAGCTCGTCTGGAACCCCCCCTACACCGTTTTTTTTATTTCATAATATTGTAGCGCTATCAATTTCCTACAGTTTGGTATAAGCCACATTGGCTGACCCGTGGAAGAAAGTGGTGAAATATGGCTTCAAATTTGAAAAATCCTCAAATTTTTAGTTTTGGTACTGCACCAAAATTTCTCTGCTGGAGTTTCTAGCACACTAATTAGTGTTGGGACTTAAAAATTGGGGGTTTATGGTAATTTTTAGAGTGCTTTCAGAATCAACGGTCGAATTCCAGTTTCAACGAAAAAAATTTTTTTCAACCCCCTTTGGAGCCCCCTAGCTCGTCTGGAACCCCTACACCGTTTTTTTTATTTCAGAATTTTGCAGAGCTATCAGTTCCCTACAGTTTGGTATGAGCCACATTGGCTGACCCGTGGAAGAAAGTGGTGAAATATGGCTTCAAATTTGAAAAATCCACAGTACCAAAACTAAAAATTTGAGGATTTTTCAACTTTGAAGCCATATTTCACCACTTTCTTCCACGGGTCAGCCAATGTGGCTTATACCAGACTGTAGGGAATTGATAGCGCTACAATATTCTGAAATAAAAAAACGGTGTAGGGGGGGTCCAGACGAGCTAGGGGGCTCCAAAGGGGGTCGAAAAAAATTTTTTTCATTGAAAATGGAATTCGACCGTTGATTCTGAAAGTACTCTAAAAGTTACCCTAAACCCCCAACTTTTAAGTCCCAACACTGATTAGTGCGCTAGAAACTCCAGCAGGAAATTTTGATGCAGTACCAAAACTAGAAATTTGAGGATTTTTCAACTTTGAAGCCAAATTTCACCACTTTCTTCCACGGGTCAGCCAATGTGGCTTATACCAAACTGTAGGGAATTGATAGCGCTACAATATTCTGAAATAAAAAAAACGGTGTAGGGGGGGTTCCAGACGAGCTAGGGGGCTCCAAAGGGGGTCGAAAAAAATTTTTTTCATTGAAAATGGAATTCGACCGTTGATTCTGAAAGTACTCTAAAAGTTACCATATGCCCCCAATTTTTAAGTCCCAACACTGATTAGTGCGCTAGAAATTCGATTTTGAAATTTTGGTCCCATAGTTAAGCGGACCGATTTTCAGAAGGCCGTATCTCGAGCGTGGAGCGTCGAATCGGGATATCCTTTGCGGTGGTTATATAACCTATACATACGTATTAGTCGTCCAACTTTGAGCCCTCCACGCCAAAGTTTCATTTTTGGGGTCTGAATATGGCAAAGGACAAAGACTCGATCGGTTCAGAGACTGACTCTTTAATTTCCGTAACACGTTACGAATACGGAAATTAAAATTTGGTAAAACAGAAATATCACCGATTATAATTTACGTTGCCCATCCCTATCCCCAGCCCTTTTTAAATTTAAAATTGTTTTTTGTTTTTTTTTTTTTTTTGTTTTATTTTTTGTTGTTTTTTTTTTTTTTTTTATATAGTTATTTGGTTTGGTTAAGGGGAGGGGGGGGGTGCTTAATACCAAAAAATCTCTCAAAGTATTCCCCATCACAATAGGGAATATATTAATAACGTGGGTTTGTTGGTGTCAGTATCCAAGATGTAAAGAATAGGATATCAACTTTAGCTCCAAACCCCAACTAGCCAACAAACCCACCCCGCGCAAAGGCAATCGCCACGGCACTGCTGAATGCGTCTGAGTCGTGTGCATCTTGTCTTGCGCTTATGGCTTACTAACGCCAGTTGTTTTCTGTTCTACGGATCGATTCTAGGTCAAAATGCCCCCCGCCATGGATCCACTGAATAAGGGTCCCGACCACCCAGATAGCCAAATCTGAGCCTAAGCCAAAGGCTCATGCCGCGGTTGCATTTCGTTTATACATGGATTCTATGATAGAATAAATGAACTAAATTTTAGATGTACCTATTGCACCATATTAGTACTGAGTCACAAATCTTTTCCATATTTTTATTTTTTTGGACTGAAAGAAAAAGCATTTAGTAGGTAAATAGTATACCGCAAAATTATCTCAAAGAAATCAAAAGAATATATGTCAATCTACAGTACAGCCCAAAAAATGTCCACCCCCCGTTTTCGAACTTTACTCAAACGATTTGTTCTCAGTCATTTGTTTATCCATTTGGCTCAAATTTTCAGGATTAATTACGAATATAACTGGGTAGATACTGTGCAAGCTTGGTGAGCAAATTGCAACCCGTTCTGATTTTATGATGCAAAAACTAAGAATCCAGATGGTCCACAGAAACTTCAAATTTTTCGCTAATTCAAAGAATGCGGGTCTGAAATTTGCAGGAATGATTGATGTTGCCATTGGGCATAACATACCGAGTGGGTAGCCCTATTGAATGAAAGGTGAAAAAGTTAGGCATGTGCAATGGCGTAGCTGGGAATCCAACCCAGCACCTTTGGATTACCAGTCCAGTGCTCTAACCACTAAGCTACACACCGATGCCAGACTAACACCTTAAACTCAGTATTTGAGAAAGCTAGCCAGTAATGAGGAGCGGGTAGAAGCCACAAGCATAAAACTCAAGCTGAACTAAAGTCTGTCCAAAAACAGAGCGACCTGGCGGTTTTTCGCGAATAACTTTTTTGGGAGGCCTCGGAGCGATTTGAGCCTCATAAGCAAAGTTGTAGACAAGGTCGAGCCGCGGTCTGCGGTTAATGCTAATCTGCGCTACGCCTAATCTGAACACTAATTTGCGCAACGTCAAAAAATGAGCTTTTTTCCTAATTGCAATGAAAATGAGATGACTGCAGAATTCGATTCTAAAGTCTTTGGCGACTCCAATGATGCTTTCACGACGTTTTAGTGTAGCCAAATTGAATGAAAGGTGAAAAACTTAGGCATGTGCAATGGCGTAGCTGGGAATCGAACACAGCATCTTTGTATTACCGGTCCAGTGCTGCAGCTCAAAGGGCTCTAAAATCGGAGAATTTCAAAAACGTGACAAAATGTCACTTTTCTTCATAAAACTGGTGAAATGATGAATCTGAAAATTTTCGATTTTTCAAAAACACTGTGGGGAACGTTTCTATCATGTGCAATAGAGTTCAAATATCATGTCCAAATTTCCAAATTTTGCTCCCATTGGAGCTACACGGCTGCCAACTCAGTATGTTATGCCAATGGCAACATCAATCATTCCTGCAAGTTTCATAACTATAGTCTTTGAAATGCCGAAAAAATTGAAGTTTGCATGGACCACCATAAATCTTAGTTTTTTGGTAATAAAACCGGAACGATTTGGAATTTTCGCACCAAACTAGCGCAGTGTCCACCCAGTTGTATTGTTAATTAATCCTAGAAGGTTGAGCCAAATCGACAAACAAATGACTGAGAACAAATCTGTTAAGTAAAGTTCGTAAATAGGGGTGGACATTTTTTGGCCCATACCATATTTTAGTGAGGAACAACATAAATATTTTTATCAATATAAAAGATTGGTTGAAAAGTCACAGTTCCTAATTACAGCTTAAGCATCACTGACTCTGTATATGGTAAACATTCTGTACACCTCCACACCAAATCGCGTTGAGTGTTTTGCAGGACTCCCTCTCATTAAAGCGACGTTGCTTTATGTTTTTGCCTAAATAAATATGGTTGCTTCTGGGCACTGTTATAGGCAAGCAGGCAAGTACATTCATGCTTCTTTAATATGGCCATTGGGACATTGCTCAACTGACTATATTATGCAATCAGTCATACTAATAAAGCAGCAATAATTTTGCCTAAAAGTGATAAATTATAAACAAAGCAATAATCATGCTTCTTTTTTTCAGGTTATGATGTCCTAAGCTCTCAGCTTACCCCCATTCTTTCTTGTGGAATGATGTCGTTTATGGAATATCATTCAGTTTATATTATAAGTATACAAATGTTTCAAGGAATTTCAGGCTATGGCGTTCCACTGAAAATTAAGTAGTGCTCTTTAATATCATCTTTGTCTTTCCGTATTTAACTCATGACAATGAGTTTTTGGGGCAATCCGAGTATTATTATGTCAAGAATTACTTCTTTTCTAGACAGAGAATGCATTTGCTTGCAATGAAAACTATGACCAACCATACAGTATGTAGATCGATCTTTGCTATTGTATCTTTTAGCAACAGAAAATCACTTGTTCTACTAAATGTAGCGTTTGGCCAGGGACATACTGTAATCAACTCTGTGGTATCGCTTTTCCATGGAATTGTTTTGCGCAATCGACCTTCAGTGGCAAGCGTTGTTGTCTGGTTGGTCACGACCCTTATTCAACAGCCATCAATCTAAGCTCTGCAAACTCCAAAATCTAGTTCTTTTATTCGATCAAAAAATTTACACTGCCTGCATAAACAAAAAACGGTTGAAGCGAGCTGGCTACCGGGGCATGAGCCTTAGGCTCAGATTTGGCCATCTGGGTGGTCGGGACCCTTATTCCATGGCGGGGGGCATTTTGACCTAGAATCGATCCGTAGAACAGAAAACAACTGGCGTTAGTAAGCCATAAGCGCAAGACAAGATGCACACGACTCAGACGCATTCAGCAGTGCCGTGGCGATTGCCTTTGCGCGGGGTGGGTTTGTTGGCTAGTTGGGGTTTGGAGCTAAAGTTGATATCCTATTCTTTACATCTTGGATACTGACACCAACAAACCCACGTTATTAATATATTCCCTATTGTGATGGGGAATACTTTGCAGAGATATCCCTCCCTTTACACACGACACCATACCCCATGCCATGAGTGAGACAGTTTAGGGAAACCCCTAGCTAACTCAAAATACAAGAACGTAACAGCACCAGTACTAAGAAACTTTTTTCTTGTTTCCCTTGACCCCAATTGTATGCATTTCCACGATGGGATAACTAACAGCACATCTTGTCCAATTTTTATCATGATGCATGATGGTAGGGTACTTCTCACTGAATTACAGTACATACTGTCGTTTAAAATTTTTTGTTTAAATTTTATCACGATGGTACCTCTCACTAAATCACATACTGTCGTTTGAAAAGTTAGTTTAAATTTTACCACTATGCTACCTCTCACTGGATTACATACTGTCATTTGAAAATTTTTAAAATTTTTATCACGATGCTACTTCTCACTGAATCACATACTGTCGTTTGAAAATTTTCTTTCAATTTTACCACAATGCTCTTCTCGCTGGATTACATACTGTTGTTTGAAAAGTTTTCTTTCAATTTTATCACAATCGTACTTCTGGCTGGATTACATACTGTCGCATAAAAATTTCTGTCAATTTTACGCAATGCTACTTCCCCTGGATATTAATTTAAATATTGTTTTATTATTTATAAAATTTTACAAAGGCGTAAATTTATTTTATTTTTTTCCCGGGGATTTTATTTTAAAATAATAATAAAAAGAGGGAGAAAAGATGGCGAAAATGGGAGGAGAAAAAAAAGAGTCAGACCCAGAACAGGAAACAAAAAAGAGAGGAACCAAAAGACCAAAAATAAAAAAAAAAAAAAAACAGAAAAAAAAAAAAAAAAAAAAAATATTTCATTTTACTATTGACGGTCTTTGTTAATTTAATTTAATTTTTATGTAATTTTTTAAAAACACTAGTATTACTAATTTTTGTTTTACTATACTATAGTAAAATGACAGTACCTGGATTACATACTGTTGTTCGAAAAGTTTTGTTTAAATTTTATGACGATGCTACTTCTCACTGAATCACATACTGTCATTTGAAAATTTTGTTTAAATTTTACCACTACACTACTTCTCACTGGATTACATGCCATACATGTAACAGCTCATCCGCCGAAGGGAGAGGGGGTTGGGCACTAAAAAACGCTCAAAAATCGAAAAAATCGCAATTTCTTGGCTGAAAATCGTAAAAAATCGCTAATTTGGGCTGAAATACAGCTAAAAAGTGCTGTTTTGCACCCGATTTTGGCAATTTTTGTGTCTGAAATTGTAAAAAATTGCAAAAATTTGCTCAAAAAATTACTTGCCAGAAAAATCGGAGGGGGGTCGGAAAATCACATCGGGGGAGGGGTCCCCCATCCGGGGGGTCTGGCCTAAGTCGGGTGGGGGAGACCCCCAGACCCCCTGTTACATACTGTCATTTGAAAAGTTTTGTTTAAATTTTATCACAACGGTACTTCTAACTATATCACATACTGCCGTTTGAAAATTTTCTATAAAGTTACAGCCATACATGGGCCAGGGGGTAAGGGGGTTTACCCCCTCGCCTGCCCATACCCCCTTTCCCAGTCCCCTCCCAGAGGGAGACAATTTTCGCTTATTTAAGTATTTAAGGCAATATACAGTAGGCGTTTTTTTGGCTTAAATACAAAAACCACCCTATCTTCAAACGGCCATAGGTCAAGTTCAGGAGTAGGTGGTCAACTCCACCCATTCTTGCATTGAAGGGTATAATAAGCTAATATAACCCTGAAATTTTTAAGATGCCACTCCTTCCCTCGTTCCGCAATAAATTCCGCCAAAATCGAAAAATTCGATCGAAAATAACTCAAAAACCAAAAACACTACAGAAAAACTAAAAGCACCATCAGATTCCCCGCAAAATGTCGAACATTTTGATATAAAACATAAATCCAAAACAGCCAAAAAACATGTAAAAAACTCGAAAAACTGCAAAAAAATACAAAGTGGGACAATTCCGTCCCGCGAACAAAAATTTTTTCAGGTCCTCAATTCAAAACCAATGAATGGATTTCCCTGAAAATTTCAGAAAACGTACAACCCAACAGCCTCTACAACTTCTGCAGAAACCAGCCAGGTCGGTTCACACATGCAAATGTTACAGCTAGATAAATTCGGAAAAAATACAAAACCACCCTATGTTCAAACAGCCATAGCTCATGTTCAGGAGTAGGTGGACAACTCCACCAATTCTTGCATTGAAGACCATAACAACCTAATATAACCCTGAAATTTTCAAACATACCACTCTGTCCCTCGTTGCTCCATTAGTTGCGCAAAAACTGAAAAATTGCATCGAAAATAACTCAAAAACTAAAAATACTGCACAAAAAATAAAAACACCATCAGATTTCCCCCAAAATGGCGAACATTTTGATATAAAATACGAACCCAAAAGACCTAAAGAAGCATGTAAAAAACTCGAAAAACTGCTAAAAAAGTGACCCGGAGGATCCCCCCCCCTCACAAAAAAATCTTTTTGAAGTCCTAAATCCAAAACGAATGACACGATTTTCCTGAAAATTTCACAAAAGATAGAGCCCAAAAAGTTATATAACTTCTGCAGAAACCAGCCAGATCCGTTCACAAACGCAAAAGTTACAGCTAAAAGAAACACCCAAAAATGACCCCTTTTTGGCACAAAATACGACAAAAATAAAAAACCTGAGCATAATAGAGGAAGCGCATTTTCCGCCCCACCACACGATGTCTAAGAATCATCTTTATAGTCCGCAAATGACCAACAAACCCCCGTGAAGCGCAAACGCGCTTCCCCTGATTAATATAAATTATTTTTAATTATAATTAGTTCACCCAAATAATTTGAATTTCAAGTTGAAAATAGCTAATCTTTGTCATTTTTCGGTTAAAAATGGACTTTTGCGATGTATAATAGGCGAGATGGACTCGAAACTGTTAGAAAAACGACAGAAAAACGAAAAGACAAAATTTGGCGATCTAAAACAAGAAGGCAAACTGCTGTAATAATGTTTGCATATCG
This sequence comes from Sabatieria punctata, assembly GCA_030248155.1. NCBI lineage: Eukaryota > Metazoa > Nematoda > Chromadorea > Araeolaimida > Comesomatidae > Sabatieria > Sabatieria punctata. The sequence goes on from JASANB010002607.1 coordinate 18,615, forward strand.
CGTTTATTGATGGAACCTGTCAGGATCTGTTTCATGCCTGTTTCGTGATTTATATCTATGTAAGACGGGTATTTCTGTTCTGAAAAGTCTCAGGAAGGCGCTAGAAAGCGTTAGGAATCATAGAACCAGTCTAGGATACTCAGAACTTGAGCTGGAATTAGTTATGTAAAATTATGGAGTTTGAATTTCGATTCAATTATAACTAAATCATGGAGCCTGTTTTTAATTTCAATTAAGCAAAATTAAATTAATTGAAACAATTTTCCATTATTTTCAATTACAATTATATTTTCAATTAAAAATTGCAATTTATTCCCATTATTTTTCCATTTTTTTAAATGATGGTATTTTTGTGCTAAAAGACAGTTTCATACCCAGGACTTCAAAATCTCGATGCAAAATAGAAATAGAAACGCCTGGCTCGACTGCTGCCCAGCCAGGGCGAGAAATTTTTAAAAATTGCCTATTAAAAACACGTTAAAAAGACAGTCTTTTCTTTGGCAAAATTTACAGTTGCAGTAGTTCATTTCAGTATCAGCTCAGTACAAACACAATCACAAAAGTTGTTATCATTTTGGACCAAAATCTGTCTGTCTGTCTGTCTGTTTATGCCGAAAAGCTCAAACACCAGTTAAAACCAGCAACCGAGCGGCAAAAATACAAAAGCAAAAAAATGCAAAAACATCTGCTACTGCCTTTAGAGGAAACGGGAGCGTCCACCCGCCGAACACCCAAAAGTCAATGTTTTAACTTTATACTGACCAACGAAGTGAAAAGAGAGAATAAAATGCCACAAAACAAAAGAAATGAACATATAATAGGATGAAAACCCTAATAGGTTTTGGTTTGAACTCATTAGCACATCTAATACTTATGCATTTCCTTACATTTACCATCGGAAATAATTGAAAATACAATTGAAATTCTGGGCGAATTACAATTAAATTATGGCCAAACTTATTAAATTCAATTCAATTAATTTAATTTTAATTGAATTGAAGTTAAAACCGGCCCAATTATGCGAATTTCAATTACAATTGAATTAATTTTTTACATCACTAGCTGAAATTTTGTTCCGCGAGTTTGGAAAAAAACTGAAAACGAAAAAAAACTTGAAAAAAAGACAGGCAGAGGTTTTTCCGGAAAAATATCCGTCCCTGTTATCAAACGAACTGCTGCTATAAAGCTGTCTCTAAATAGACTATCAATATGGGTACACCTACTGTTTTTTTTATTGATTGATTTATTTGACAGAAAAAAACAAAGAATGAACTGTTAGAATAACCAGCATACTGTAGCATGCCGCTAGATGACAGGAGGGCTGGGCCGATCGACCGGCTCAAGGGCCCTCCCCCTCAAAAAACTTGATAGATCAACTGCGGCCAATTTAGTACGAAAGTTTTGGAGGGATGAAGCATTTACAACGTCTCTAGGTAAGTTGTTCCAAATTGGAACAACTCGACTCGCGAAGAAGTTTTTGCGCAGTTCTAGACGAGTATGCATAACGTATATCTTAAAGTTATGCCCCCTAGTACCCCTGGTTGGTGCCCAGGTAAAAAAGTCTTCCATCGACAAATCCACCATGCCACTGACCATCTTAAAGACCATAATTAAGTCTCGCACAATTCGACGTTCCTCTAATGATTTCATTTTCAGGAGAGCTAGACGCTTGGGATATGTGTAGCCTGACATCCCTGGCAGGCGCCGGGTAAACAATTTCTGGACCCTCTCAACCAAATCAATATCACCCAGCAAATATGGATTCCAGACCTCAGACGCGTACTCTAGCTTAGACAAAACAAAAGTATTATACATTTGAAAAAGGAAAGGAGTGCTTCTAGTGTGAAAAACCTTGAAAATCAAATTTATTGATTGAAAGCCATTGCGAGCAATTCTTTGACAGTGTGCAGAAAATTTAAAATCAGAAGAAATAGTGACGCCCAGGTCTACTATGTGGGTACATGTAGGGAGAGTGTGTCCACCTAACTCAAACGATGTAGTTGCATTACCGTAACCTAAATGTAATACTGAGCATTTTTGTATGGCTATGTCCAATTGCATTCGTGTTGCCCACGCATAAACACGATTTAAATCATCTCTGAGATTGTAGTTTATGGAACCCCTATCTGTTGCAAAGTAAAGTTTTGCGTCATCTGCATATAGTTTAAGTTGAGAAGATTGCACTACTGTATGAAGGTCGTTTATGTAAATTAGAAATAACACTGGACCTAACAAGCTACCTTGTGGTACTCCAGAAGTTACAGGCCTTTGCTCAGAAACTTCTCCATCTAAACTAACGTACTGTCGTCGACCGGTCAGGTACGATTTCAGCCAATTTAACAGTTTACCAGAAACACCAACATATCTTAATTTACAGAGCAGCTTTGAGTGGGAGACACTATCGAATGCTTTTGCTATGTCTAAATATATCACATCAACCGTTTTTTTGGCATCTAATGACTTCGACCAGTCATTTAGACAAGACAAAAGTTGAGTTACAGTAGACCTTTTGCTCAAAAAACCATGTTGCTCATCTGAGATAACATTATTGGTTTTTAGGAAATGCACTAACGTTTCCCTAATTATAGATTCGAAAACTTTGCTGGATGCATTTAAAAGACTAATCGGTCTATAATTTTTAACACTGGCGCGAGCGCCCTTTTTGTGGAGTGGCATTACTTTGGAAGTTTTCCAGGCGGACGGACAGGTACCTGACGCAAAAGACAAACTAAAAATACGCTCTAGAGGAAAGGCTACGACTGCAGCTAGTTTACGCAGGAAAAATTGCGGAATTTCATCTGGACCTGCAGACCGTTTGTTAGCCAGAAATAATAAATGGTCAAAAACAATTCCCGTGTCAATTTTAACGTCAACTAGTGAGTTTGTAGGAGGGACAGCGGGTCTATCTAGCTTAATCCCATCATCAACAATGAAGACAGAAGCAAAAAAGGAATTAAACAACTCAGCCTTGTCTTTAGATTTTGCAACAACAGTTCCATCCACTTTTTCTAGTACGGGTATCTCTGATTTGCAAGTTAGATGCGATCTAATAAAGCGCCAAAAACGGCTATCAGATTTAGCCTGCAAAACAGCTGTTTCTTCGTTAAATTTGTCCCGTCGTTTTAGTCTACGTGACTCAGATACAGCTGCTAACCAAGCTGTGCGTCTGTCTGCGTTTGGGTTTCTTTTATATTGGTCGTGCAGTTTTCTTTGTCGTTTATGAGCTTTCCTAGTGGCTGGCGACCAGCAAGAGTTCTTGGTCCGAAATTTACGTATGGGAACGTATTTTTCTATCGCTAAACCTATTGTTTCATTAAAAAGTGACCAAAATTGATCTACATTCGTACATGCATCAAAAGCAGTGACCCAGTCTACTGCATTTAGAAATGAGAACATGCCAACTAAATCAGCTCTGTCAAAATTTCTAAAAATGTTACATTTCTTCTCAAAATCAAAGGGACCAACTAAACCTGTTACACCAAAGTGATCAGAGTTTGCAAGGGGCGAAACTACCTTTAATTTAGTCATAAGCTCAGGTTCATTTAGAAATACAAGATCGAGAATGTTTCCTTTTTCATGGGTTTTTTCGAGTACGGTCTGGGTCAAGCCATATTCTAGCATAGCATTAAAGAAATCTTTGCTTGGTGCTGAGAGGGCTAAATCATGATCAGTCCAACGTATTTCTGGATAATTAAAATCACCTAATATCATTAGTGGTGTTTCGTCTAACATGCAAGACCCAATATGTTCAACAAGTGAGTCAGTGGCCTGGCGGACATTGCCAGATGGAGTCCGATAGTATAATCCAATACGAAAAAACTACTACTGGTAAACAACACTCTCTCCTGGTACCTGCACGATTCATGCATTTGAAATTTGATTGCCAATCTGAGTAATCTATGATTTTTCTTAACATGCATTTTGCGAGAAAGTCAACTTAGGATGTTCAAGCAACTTTTTTTCGCGGATCCGGCTGGTATCCAAGTATGTTAAAATAGATGTCAAACGAACACCAACGGTGCATGTTCGAACACCAGCGACCCCCTAGAACCGGAGCTGTACCCCCCAAAGTTGGGTCGGTAGCCCAGCACCCAGCTGCACACAGCGCTTCCGGAACGTACCCGGTTAGCGAGATATTCTCCAAAAACAACGAAATTTAGCGAGATTCCGACTCGATTTTTTTCCGAAAAATCGCTGTAACTTCTGCCATATATGCGGGGTCAAGCTGATTTTTGCTAAAAAGATAAAACGCAAAATGCCAAACAAAATTAACCTATTTCGGAGGCAAGTTGTTGGGGTCAGGGGGGGTGTTGTGCAATTTGAAGCCAGTCAAAAAATATTTTTTGCTCAGAATAAGAAACAAACACACAATTCTGGTGCAGTTTTACCCGCTGATTACGAATATGAACTCGGTTTGGCTGGATTCCTTTTGGTTCGGGAGAAATTTGCATCCAAATCTTCGAGTGGCTGTATTTCTAAAGTGGCACTGCTCATTAGCATGAGCAAGAACCATGCTAGAAAGCAGTTTTTCTTACGTAGTTTTTGATGCTGATTCTGAAGATAATCATATTTTTTATCTACATTGAGCAGTTCTGAAGATATGGGCATTTTGAGAATTTGCGAACAAAACCGTTGCAGTTGGTGTGCAATGGCGGTTTGAAATGTTACTCAATTCTGTCATATGCTAGATACGGAGCCATGGAATTAGCATCACCTAATGCAGTTTTTGCCGCTGATTATGAAAATTACCTCTATTTTTCAATCGGACGGCTTCTGAGTGAGTTACTTAGGCCTGGTGCCCTGTCATCCACATTATAAGAAATTTATCAAACAGGTGCGTGAAATAGCAACTGTTATGTGCAGTTTTCTTCGCTGATTCAGAATATGACCTTATTTTTGCGCTACAATGACCTTGTCACGAGTTATAGACCTCTAAAGTTACTTCAATATCCATGCTTTCAGGAGTGGTAATCTGGAAATAGATAGTCTGCGCTTTGGCACTTGTGAAGCGAATTATCTATCAGAAAATAGTGTATCCGACCTATTTTGAACCGCTGGTTTCAAAAATGACCTTACTTCTGCTCTACAAGCCTTTCATTTTAAGGTTCTGTCACATTCTTGTGAAAGAAGTGCAGAAAGTTGTATCTTAAAATCAATAGCAACAGTCAATCAATCAACAGTCTGTAGTTGTATCTGCCCAGAACTGCCGTCACTGTGTAGCACTTGTGGGACCATGGCAACTGTCCCTTGGGAGTGTGGCTCCTCCTGACACGAACGCGTTGTCCCTTGTGGTAGAGTTGTCGCCAAGGTGGTCCCTCTCGCTTCTTGCCTGACTTCACAACATTCTGTTGTAGTTGTTTGTTAGCAACAGTTTTGTTAGCTTTTTCTTGATCCTCCTTCCCGTCCTCCTTTTTGGGGCACGACTGTCGGCAAACTTCAAAGGCAAGGCGTGGCCGACGTCTGAACATCTTCTCAGTGGGGCTCTGATGCTCACCCTCTCGAGGTGTAGCTCGAAACACTTACTATTTCACGCACCTGTTTGATAAATTTCTTACAATGTGGATGACAGGGCACCAGACCTAAGTAACTCACTCAGAAGCCGTCCGATTGAAAAATAGAGGTAATTTTCATAATCAGCGGCAAAAACTGCATTAGGTGATGCTAATTCCATGGCTCGGTATCTAGCATATGACAGAATTGAGTAACATTTCAAACCACCATTGCATACCAACTGCAACGGTTTTGTTCGCAAATTCTCAAAATGCCCATATCTTCAGAACTGCTCAACGTAGATAAAAAATATGATTATCTTCAGAATCAGCATCAAAAACTACATAAGAAAAACTGCTTTCTAGCATAGTTCTTGCTCATGCTAATGAGCAGTGCCACTTTAGAAATACAGCCACTCGAAGATTTGGATGCAAATTTCTCCCGAACCAAAAGGAATCCAGCCAAACCGAGTTCATATTCGTAATCAGCGGGTACAACTGCACCAGAATTGTGTGTCTGTTTTTAATTCTGAGCAAAAAAAATTTTTTTGACTGGCTTCAAATTGCAAAACACCCCCCCCTACCCCCAAAAAGTTGCCTCCGAAATAGGTTAATTTTGTTTGGCCTTTTGTGTTTTACCTTTTTAGCGAAAATCAGCTTGCCCCCGCATATATGGCAGAAGCTACAGCGATTTTTCGGAAAAAAATCGAGTAGGAATTTCGCTAAATTTCGTAGTTTTCGGAGAATATCTCGCTAACCGGGTACGTTCCGGAAGCGCTGTGTGCAGCGTCTGAAAGGCAACTGTCAGGGCTATCCAACCATGTGCACGCCTGTTCTGACTCTTGAGAAACGAGTGAATGGTGATCGTTTGAGTAAATGTCGAGAAAATGGCCGAAAAGGGGTTACCGACCCAACTTTGGGGGGGGGGGGGTACAGCTCCTGTTCTAGGGGGTCGCTGGTGTTCGAACATGCACCGTTGGTGTTCGTTTGACATCTATTTTAACATGTTTGGCTATCAGCCGGATCCGCGAAAAAAAGTTGCTTAAACACCTTCCCTTATAGCTAAGTTGACTTTCTCGCAAAATGCATGTTAAACCACTCGATACAGCCGATTGTATGTTTGAGTGGCTGCAGTTAAACGTTCGCTTTTGTATTAAACTAAAACCAGTTTTCTGGCTCCCATGCCATCTAGCGCACGACGCGCATTGTCACGTCAAGAACTGTCACCTTTTAGAATCCACCAGATACATTATGAGGCGAGTTTTTCTATGGCGCTGCTTGTGAGCCCAGTTCTCTTAGTAGTCTTGTTTGATATTGGATTTCCCCTATGTGTATGATTTACGGTCAAATGTGTATGGTAATTTCCGTTTACATATTCAACAAAGCAATGCGTATTTGTGTATGTGTATTGTACTGAAAATGCAATTTTTGGCAGATTTTGTAGTAGAATTATTTAAAAATGAAATCTCTTAATGTCCGATTCTTGAAACCTTTGATAGCTTAAAAATTTAGCTACTTAGGCCATACATGTAACAGGTCATGCGACAAAGGGAAAGGGGGGTTGGGGGGGCTGGCACCGCTCGGGGGGGGGGGTCTGAGCCAAAACTTTGGGAAGGGGAATAGGGAATAAAAACGCTCAAAAATCGAAAAAATCGCAGTTTTTGGCTAAAAATCGCTAATTTGGTCTGAAATACAGCTATAAGTGCTTTTTATAGGGCGATTTTGGCAATTTTTTGTCTGATATTGTAAAAAATTGCAAAAATTTGCTCAAAAATTTACTTGCCAGAAAAATTGGAGGGGGGTCGGCGAAATCGTCTCGGGGGTCCCCATCCAGGGGGTCTGGCCTAAGTCGGGTGGGGGCAGACCCCCAAATGGCCAGATCGCAGACATGGTCTAATCTCTCTGGCGCATCCCTCAAGCAAGGAAGGAAGCCAGCGAAACCCTGATCCTCATTGAGTTGTATCTCTTTGGTGTGCATGCCAACAAGCAACCGGTTGGGGCAACAAGGACTGTTTGAGGGGCAATGGACACACGTGATGTCAAGCACCACAACTCTCTATGCTCACCGCATCTGCTAGAAGTTGAACAACCAATGTCTTCGCTCAAGAAGGAAGAGGGTGGTTGATATGTCTGTAGCTAGGCACTCAGCCACAGCTCTTCTATATAGGTGCATAGGAGTGTAGGACGTGTGATACAATGTAGTGGCCAGCCGCCCCACTGCATGTTAATTATGCTGCCAGTTTAGGTTCGTCTCCACAGCGTGACCCTGCGGGCTCCTAATCTATCGTCAGTGCGTGCGTGTCCAACCAAGTCTGTGCGGTGGTGATAAAAAGTTGTTGATGACTTAGCTGACAGCAAGCCGCTAGAACAACAGCCACTGACAGATCAGGAACCTATCAGAAGCCCGGTAATTTTTCCTGAAAATCAAGTAACTACCATAACGCGGCCGTAAATTTCAAATTTGCTGAAAAAGCTACCGAAAATTTTGTACTCGGACAGTACCCCCACATCGCATTACCGATTTATATTTACGCTTGTGTGTAGTTTTAGGCTCAGGTTTAGAATCAGGATTTAATGCATTAGTTTAAGGCATTTAGTTCATGTTGTGAAGTGACGAAATTCTTTAAATTTTAACCAAGATTAGAAAGGGCAGTTTCCGGGGTGGGGGGAACGGGCGAGTAATCTGTGGCTTTTTTGGACAATGTGGAATATACTAATTGACGCAACTATGACGCATACCAGTCGGATCGTAAATTGACACTACCGTTTCTACTCAATGCATTCGCGTCGAAAACCGTAAAGAACAATTCAAATGAACAGGGCTTCCAATAGATTCCCTCCGTTTAGTAGCTAGAGAATAAAAGACTGCTAAAAACTGTGACCCTTACAATTATTTAAAGTAACTGTGAGTACCTCACTTTCTTTGCTTTAGGAATCAGTAGCACGTGTTCTTGCTAAGGACGGTATTTACAGCACTTACTACTGCAACAGCTGGAAACAGCTATACCAAGCAGATACACCTGACATAGCTTGTCAGCCTCATTCCGGTACTAACAAACACCGCATCTCATGGGGCAGTAGCTGGATATATCCCACTCCACACACTTGACTGATAAACGAGTAGGAGCACCATGATGCTCTGTCATAACTAGGTATGGGCACGTAAATTAATTTTCGTAACGCGTAACGTAAATTAAGCGGCGCCGATTTTTAATTTACGTTCCGCTTAACAATTACCGTAATTAAAAAAATCCGGATACGGAAATTAAACGAATACGAAAATTAAAATTTAGCAATACGTAAATTAATTTCCGTACGTGAATTAATTTACGTTTCTAGCGTAAAACAGATTTTTCTGTTCAATCCTGAGCCCACCGCATTGTTTTGTTGTATTATAGGCATATTTTTGGTTACTACTGAAACTTAAATGCGACTTTTAAAGTTAATTTTTCGAAAATTTTTCGCCCCTGTCGCACAGAAGCCCAATCCCACGCTTCGAACTGCTAAACCGGTTAATTTCGGTCAATTTCACGGTCGAAATATCTTGTAGATACGTTTTTAAAGGCTTGAATTTGTCAATATGTTATCTCCCTGTATAAGAAAATAGGCAGAAAAGCCAGGCAACTATAAATTCATGTGTAGGTGTTGTACTACTGTTGGAAAGTTCAGGGTTGAAAAATAGGTTCAGGTTCAAGTCAAAGCCAACATCGAAATTTCAGGTTCAAGTCCATCTTCTAAAAACGTGGACAATAGGTTCAGGTTCAAGTCCACCGATATCTCCAAAAACTGTACAGTAGATATTTTGCGCCGCTTGCAACTTTTCTGAGCTATAAGCCTTTCTACTGGCAGAAAAACATACATCAGACTTTACAGGGCAGTGTACTTTCGTTTGCTGACATTAAAAATGGGTTAAAACCTCATAAATTGGGGCTAGAAGCATGAGTTTCAGTATAGAAAGACGATATTATCAGTTGTTGTTGAAGAATCAGTGCGAAAAATTAACTCACAGACAGACCGCGCTCAGCCAGAAAGCAGTTGCCAATTCCAAATAAACGCACATGTACAGTACTTTCCAAATAGCCGCCCCTGGGCGTTTATTCAGATTAGAACAGAATCTGTGGAAAGTGCCAAAACTAAATAAACGCCCATGGGCGTTTTTACGGAAAAAACCGTACAAACTAAGACTACAAATTGAAATTCTCTGAGGAAATTGGTCTACTCTCACGGATTCCGGGGCCGCCGTGACACACATTGAACATCGTGCGCTGAACATCGTTTTTTTTCAGAAGAACGAGAAACACCAAAAAATCTACGAAAATGCCGATTTCCAGTAGTCAAGAAAGAATCAAATTTTTGGGGACCATGCCAAAGTGCGGAAAGAAAAAAGCAGTGCTATATAGGTAACGAGTCTCGCTGATTTTAAATCCGGTTGAACAAAATTTGAATAAACTCTCCTTTTAGTAGAAAATGGATATTGAAAAAGGACGAATTCAGTTTTCGAGAGGAAAATGTCCTTAACGGCCGAATTATGGTTCAAAGTCATCTTATTCGATAGCTCGCATCGTGTGTTTCACATAGATGCATCACTTCCTCCTATCAATAACGGAACACAAAAAAATTGCGTTTCAAGTTGCAAAAACCGTTTTCGGACAACTTTCTGGCCCGTGTTTTTGTATTTTCTATTCCGGCCGCGCGAACGTGCTTTGGTCATACCCAGTTAATACTGCTATTTGTGGGGTACAGACAGTGCATTGTAATAAGGTTTTTTAAGCTAGTCTAGTACGAAGGATGAAAACCGAATCGAATTCCGTGGGAGCACTCTATCTTCCAAAAATCGTTAAAACTGCATTTCCGTTAAAGAAACCGGTTCTTTTTCATTTCATGTTTGTTTTTAGCTCTTATCCCTCCCTGGGTGAACCCCTGTGCCGCCTCCGGACCGAAAGAACCCAGACCTCCCCCAGTGGCGTATCCAAGGGTGTAGGTGGTACACCCACTTTGCATTGGAGGTAGGAAGAAAAAGTCGGTCAAAACTAAGAGAATCAAATGAATTATGTACTAAAACCATACATGTAACAGGGGGGTCTGGGTGGTCTGCCCCCACCCGACTTAGGCCAGACCCCCCCCGGATGGGAGCCCCAAGACGATTTTTCCGACTCTAGAAAGCACAAAAATTGCCAAAATCGCCTGCAAAACAGCGGGGATTTGGCTTGGCCTATGTGGCCCCAGGCCGGCCTGTTACATCTATGATGAGAATGAACGAAACTTAGAGATATAATCAGTAATAAATCTCACTGTGTGTGTGCAGACACTCTATTTGCAGGAAAAACAATCTCTGTGTGTTGTTTGAACTGCATGATTGATGGACCTTTTCTGGCCTAAACATTAGTCCCTACTAGCAAAGACAGACTAGATCAATTTTTAATGGTATTTTCATATTTGCCGATTTTTTTAGCAAATATAACAATATTTTACATTATTCTATGTATGCCCGTTTATATCTTAGGGAGTTTTTGTACTATTCTACATTTTCAACTAAGACAGAGAAAACCGGTCTACAAATCGGTTAATTTTTCACAGAAAAAAAATCTGAGGCAAAGAGAATCGACAGATAATTATGAGCTGTGCTGAAAGCAATCTATGTGTTGCAGTAAGAATATTTTCAGAAATCGGAGCCTCAACAGCAATTGGTAGCCTTTTCACAGAGTTTATTAATTAGTTTTATGGAGCAGATCAGTCTCTCTACACAAACTCACAGACTGATGACCACAGCCGAACTACCGACTCTTTTATGTAGGAGTTGTTGTTTGAGTAGAGTCCATCTATTTGTTTTTGGATCCAACACCTCCACTGTTTTATCTGCATCTCTCTTTCCTCCACCAACAGCAAACAGTCGAGTCCCGTCCGCTAACAAACTGAAGTAATATCTGCTCTTATTCATTGATGGAATTTGAGTCCAAGTGTTGCTGACTGGGTCGTAGCGCTCACACGAGGAGAGAGAATCTCCACCACCACTCCATCCACCACACACATAGACGTGGCCGTTAAGCACTGTGGCTGAGTGACGAAATCGTTTTGTATGCATGGAAGCGACGGCTGTCCAAGAATTTGACGTTGGAGAGTAGCTCTCCACTCTACTCAGACTTCCTCCACTATTCTGCCCTCCGATGGCGTAGATCTGTCCCTCAACTGCCACCAATGCCAGGTCGTCTCTCTCAGTTGCCATCGAGGCAGCTGAGTGCCAGTTGTTTTGGTAGAACCGCTCACACGATGACAGATCTTTCAAACTATTATATCCTTCTTCTCCTCCACACACATAGACCATTCCACCCAGAACAGTGCTGGCATGAGTCGTTCGACGTTGTTGCATGTGAGGAGCACTGGAGAGTCGGTTGGTTGAGGGGTCAAAGGTGAGCACACTCTTCACTACTCTGCTTCTATCGTTTCCTCCAATGATGTAGACAGTTCCATTCAAGAACTCAGAAGTGTGCCATCGTCTGGTCCGAGGCAGTTGAACGTTGAGCAGAGAGTTTTTGTCTGGATTGTCTGGGTAATACACTTCCATCGATCTCTCTGCTTCAACATCATAACCGCCACTGATCAGAAAGCCAAAGGGAACAGCTGAAAGAAAGAGAATGGAGGGTTGGTAGAAGACTGACTGTAAATGGAGTTAAACAGTTATTTCTTGGTATTTAGTACTGATATTTTACTAGTGGATTTTTATTGTACTATTTGCTAAATTTATTGCAAATTCAGCTCTTCAATTTAATATTTATTTCTGTTTTACTACCAAGCAGCTCCGATTTTACTAAGTTTTGTTTTACTAATAATTTTACTAATTTTACTAGGTACTATTTTATA